>CM065438.1:42395000-42397500 GCA_033030585.1 Hippophae rhamnoides | reverse complement strand
GTGATTTTTGCCCAGTGCTCTGAATGTTAATGAGAAGAAATTCAACCAAGCACAAGTAAAAGGCAAGAGTAACTATGACTCTCTTAAGGTAGCCAAATTCCTCGTCATCTAATTAGTGACATGTATGAATGGATTAATGAGATTCCCATTTGTCCTGTCTCTTATCCGGCGAAACCACGGCCAAGGGAACGGGCTTGGCAGAATCGGCGGGGAAAGAAGACCTGTTGAGCTTGACTCTAGTCCGACTTTGTGAAATGACTTGAGAGGTGTAGTATAAGTGGGAGCTCGGCGAAAGTGAAATACCACTACTTTTAACGTTATTTTACTTATTCCGTGAATCGGAGGCGGGGCATTGCCCTCTTTTTGGACAGGCTTGCTTCGGCGGGCCGATCCGGGCGGAAGACATTGTCAGGTGGAGAGTTTGGCTGGTATGGCACATTTGTTAAAAGATAACATAGGTGTCCTAAGATGAGTTCAACAAGAACATAAATCTTGTGTGGAACAAAAGAGTAAAAGCTCGTTTGATTCTGAATTTCAGTACGAATACAAACTGTGAAAACTTGGCCTATCAATCCTTTAGACCTTTGTAATTTAAAGTTAGAGGTGTCAGAAAAGTTACCACGGGGATAAGCGGCTTGTGGTAGCCAATCCTTCATAGCAACGTTGCTTTTTGATCCTTCGATGTCGGTTCTTCCTATCATTATGAAGCAGAATTCACCAAGTGTTGGATTGTTCACCAACCAATAGGGAACGTGGTGGGTTTAGGCCGTCGTGAGACAGGTTAGTTTTACCGTGCTGGTGGAAGTGTCGCAGTGGTAATTCAACCTAGTACGAGAGGAATCGTTGATTCGCACAATTGGTCATCGCGCTTGGTTGAAAAGCCAGTGGCGCGAAGCTACCGTGCGTTGGATTATGGTGAACGCCTCTAAGTCGAATCCGGGCTAGAAACGACAGCGTGTGCTTGCCGCCCGTTTGCCGACCTGCGGTAGGGGCCTCGGCCCCAAAGGCGCGTGTCGTTGGTGAAGCCCTCACGGCGGACTAGGCTGTGAGGACCGCCTTGAAGTGTAATTTCCATCGGCGGTGGTAGAATCCTTTGCAGACGACTTAAATACGCGACGGGGTATTGTAAGTGGCGAGTGGCCTTGCTGCCACGATCCACTGAGATTCAGCCCTATGTCGCTTCGATTCGTCCCTCCCTCCCTCCCCATTATGTTTTCGCCATAACGGTTGGGAGGCTTGTAAAGTGCCCACAAATGTACATTCTTGGATAGTCTAGTTCACACCTCCTGCACAAGATATCATTGTGCCCAACGGTTTACACTATGTGGGGTCCATATGTTGTTTCGTTCGAAGCCATGTGTTGTGTCATTTGGATAGCCTAAAACAAGATAATGACTCATACTACGACACAATTATTATTACTTTTATCCGGGTTACCACGATGTTTGCAGCCCGTATGGTGTTTCGATGCGAGCATGTGTTGTATGACCATTGCGACACAAAATAAACAAGATATTTTATTTGGCCGTGTTAATCGCATCAACCTAGAACTTCGTTATTGCGTTATTGAAAAAAATCACTTTCGAGTATAAAATAAGACTCATCATGCCTTGTTGGTTGAAGCGATCGGTGCCATGATTTACGCACGGAAAATCAGGTTTTAAAACAAATAATCTTCGTATTTTTACCGTGCCAAACCTAATATTTATTGATCAATAAATCATTCATGATGAAAGGAATGCTTTCTCGATAAGAACCAATGATTACGGAAAGATTTTTACGATTTTTGAAGATTATGACTTCAATAAATATTAAAAAATCATTCCCTTATCCATAATGGCATGAACGAATGGTGTACGAGGTCTTCCAATAATTGCCAAATGCCCACAACCGTGACACTTGAAACCAATCATTCCTTTTCATCTTCGTATTTTTACCGTGCCAAACCTAATATTTATTGATCAATAAATCATTTATGATGAAAGGAATGCTCTCCAATAAGAACCAATGATTTTTTTATGATTTTTCTATTTTTTTATGATTTTTCCAATATTTAAACTTCAAAAAAAAAATACTTTCCATGTTCATAAAATTATGCAAACTTTCCAGTATACATAACATATTATTCTAAACATGTCTGCAAAAAATCGTATCAAACTTTCATTTTTTGACATGATTTTGCCTACGGGTTGTTAAACATGCCTATCAAAACAAGCAACGTGACACTTCAAAACAAGCATTCCTTGTCATCTTCGTATTTTTACCGTGCCAAACCTAATATTTATTGATCAATAAATCATTTATGATGAAAGGAATGCTCTCCAATAAGAACCAATGATTTTAATGTAATTATAGATTTTTTATGATTTTTCCAATATTTAAACTTCAAAAAATAAAAAAAAATACTTTCCATGTTCATAAAATTATGAAACTTTCCAGTATGATAGATCCTATTTTTCTAAACAAGTCTGCAAAAAATCTTGTCAAAATTCCAATTTTT
>CM065438.1:42375000-42377500 GCA_033030585.1 Hippophae rhamnoides | reverse complement strand
CAAAAAATCGTATCAAACTTTCATTTTTTGACATGATTTTGCCTACGGGTTGTTAAACATGCCTATCAAAACAAGCAACGTGACACTTCAAAACAAGCATTCCTTGTCATCTTCGTATTTTTACCGTGCCAAACCTAATATTTATTGATCAATAAATCATTTATGATGAAAGGAATGCTCTCCAATAAGAACCAATGATTTTAATGTAATTATAGATTTTTTATGATTTTTCCAATATTTAAACTTCAAAAAATAAAAAAAATACTTTCCATGTTCATAAAATTATGAAACTTTCCAGTATGATAGATCCTATTTTTCTAAACAAGTCTGCAAAAAATCTTGTCAAAATTCCAATTTTTGGCCGAAAAAAAGGTCATATGTCTCCTCGCGCAAAGTGATGTTTCTTCCTAACACAAGCAAAATGGTCATAAGAGCTCTATGTGGAAGGGGCGAGCCTGCCCCCCCCCCCTCATTTCCCCCACCCCCCATGCACATGCACATGCCCTTGGCATTGCAGGTATGGGCGGGGTGGGTGGTGGATGAATGGCGTACACCACCCGCCGGCCACCGGCGAACTTCGGCCACCGCCGATGGTTTCCGGTGATCGGAGGTTGGATGTCAAAAACGGAAATTTTTGTTTTTTTGAATTATTGTTGTGCCCTTTTTAACGAGTCGGATAATAAAATGAACTTGGAAATGGCACAACAATAAAACAAGGTAATAAAAATTGACGGTGTTGCCTCGGTTAGTCCCTTCGGTTTTGGTCCCTTGGGTGTGCTTCATTGGAACCCAACTTTGGTGGTTGTCTAGGCATGGATGAACTTCGTAGGCTACGTGCTAAACCAACTGCGCACTGCAATGCTCGGGGTGATGTGTTGATGGCACCAATTTGGTTGGGGGAATTTGTTGCATTGGTGTTTGCTTTGAGATGGGAAACATGGCATTGATGGGCAGTGGTGCTCTTAAATGAATATTGCCATGTCTCTTGTTGATGGGCATTCTCTCATGAAAGATGGGGTGTTGTATTGGATCCTCATGCTTTGCATTTGCTTCGGTATCTTATGTGCGGTGAAGAAATGACATCTGATTACTGTAGTAGTACTGAACCATGGACAGTTTGGGTTGTTCTTGGGCATGTTGCGTAGTAGATGCATTGTTCTTGTTTAGTAGTGTTGTACGAAAAGTTGGGGTAGCGTGTTGGAACCTAAAGCATGAGATTGGCTTCGATTGTTGGTGTATGGCTATGAATGAAACATCATTAAGTTGTTGTGGAAATGGCCTATGCATTGATCGTTGGGGTTGATCAAGGGCGATATGGGGAAGATGTGTTATTCTTGCCTAGTAGGATGGCATGGAAGGCAGGGGTTGTGTATCGAAACCTTGTGCTTGGGGGTGGCTTTGGTTGTTTGTGCAAGGTGCGAACAAGTGGTTGGTTGTTAAAGTATGCCCCAAACATGGGATTCTTTGGTCGATGTTGGGTGTGTGGGGAAGGTATAGCGTCTTTGTTTAGTAATGTTTAAATCCCAAATGTTATTGGTCTTTGTGTGTTGTGTTGTTTTTTGTGCTAGTCATCTTGTCCCTTGTAGTGTTCTTCGTGCCTAGCGGTGCGGTCATGGCATTGGTTGATGCATCTTGGCTTTGCTAGCGAATTATTTGCTGGTGGTGTTTTGATGTGTTTGGTGATGTTGTGTCTAGCGTACGTAATGGCTTGTGAGTGGTGCTTGGATTGTGTTGGTTGGCAGGCTCCATGCTATGGCATCGAACTGTCGCTGCTCAATTTGCTTCAATATTGTGACAAGAGTCTTTGATTCTCGGGCAACATATAGGTTCTTGTGTTGGCTACCTATGGAAATGGTAATTGATTTCTCTTGTTGCCTAATTTCGCCCGACATCTAGCATTGGTGTAAGGTGGACTTCAAAGTAGTAAATGTGTCCCTAGCATGCTTGAACATCCTTTTTGGCTGTTGTGGTCCACATTTACGTATTCGATCCCTCGGATGCAGAATGCT
Organism: Hippophae rhamnoides; assembly: GCA_033030585.1. Classification (NCBI taxonomy): domain Eukaryota; kingdom Viridiplantae; phylum Streptophyta; class Magnoliopsida; order Rosales; family Elaeagnaceae; genus Hippophae; species Hippophae rhamnoides. Next base: position 42,375,491 of record CM065438.1, on the reverse strand, counting down.
AAGTGGATGCGTGATCTATGGGTTGCTGTCCAACGATAAGTGCTAGTCACTAAAAATGGACGACTGTCGTTCTCGTAGTTGATAGGTGATCATTTGGTTGCTTTTTAACTTGTTTTCGGCATCGTTGAGGAATGCTACCTGGTTGATTCTGCCAGTAGTCATATGCTTGTCTCAAAGATTAAGCCATGCATGTCTAAGTATAAGCAACTATACGGTGAAACTGCGAATGGCTCATTAAATCAGTTATCGTTTATTTGATAGTACCTTACTACATGGATAACCGTGGTAATTCTAGAGCTAATACATGCTAAAAACCTCGACTTCGGAAGGGATGCATTTATTGGATAAAAGGTCGACGCGGGCTCTGCCCGTTGCTCTGATGATTCATGATAACTCGACGGATCGCACGGCCATTGAGCCGGCGACGCATCATTCAAATTTCTGCCCTATCAACTTTCGATGGTAGGATAGAGGCCTACTATGGTGGTGAC
>CM065438.1:42367500-42370000 GCA_033030585.1 Hippophae rhamnoides | reverse complement strand
AGCCGGGTTTAGACCGTCGTGAGACAAAGTTAGTTTTACCCTACCGATGGAAGTGTCGCAATAGTAATTCAACCTAGTACGAGAGGAACCGTTGATTCGCACAATTGGTCATCGCGCTTGGTTGAAAAGCCGCGGGCGCGAAGCTACCGTGCGCCGGATTATGACCGAACGCCTAAGTCGAATCCGGCCAGAAACGACGCGTGTGCTCGCCGCCCGCTTCGCCGACCTGCGCAGGGCCTCGGCCCCCAAAGGCGCGTGTCGTTGGTGAAGCCCTCACGGCGGACTAGCCGCGAGGACCGCCTTGAAGTGTAATTTCCATCGAGCGGCCGGTAGAATCCTTTCGCAGACGACTTAAATACGCGACGGGTATTGTAAGTGGCAGAGCTGGCCTTGCTGCCACGATCCACCGAGATTCAGCCCTATGTCGCTCGATCCGTCCCTCCCTCCCCCCCCATTATGTTTTCGCCACAACGGTTGGGAGGCTTGTAAAGTGCCCACAAATGTACATTCTTGGATAGTCTAGTTCACACCTCCTGCACAAGATATCATTGCGCCCAACGGCTTACACCACGTGGGGCCCAGATGTTGGTTCGGTCGAAGCCATGTGTTCGGTCATTTGGATAGCCTAAAACAAGATAATGACTCATACTACGACACAATTATTATTACTTTTATCCGGGTTACACGATGTTTGCAGCCCGTATGGTGTTTCGTGCGAGCATGTGTTGTATGACCATTGCGACACAAAATAAACAAGATATTTTATTTGGCCGTGTTAATCGCATCAACCTAGAACTCGTTATTGCGTTATTGAAAAAAATCACTCGAGTATAAAATAAGACTCATCATGCCTTGTTGGTTGAAACGATCGGTGCCATGATTTCTGCACAGGAAAATCAGGTTTTAAAACAAATAATCTTCGTATTTTTACCGTGCCAAACCTAATATTTATTGATCAATAAATCATTTATGATGAAAGGAATGCTCTCCAATAAGAACCAATGATTCTGGAAAGATTTTTTCTGATTTTTCGAAGATTATGACTTCAATAAATATTAAAAAATCATTCCCTTATCCATAATGGCATGAACGAATGGTGTACGAGGTCTTCCAATAATTGCCAAATGCCCACAACCGTGACACTTGAAACCAATCATTCCTTTTCATCTTCGTATTTTTACCGTGCCAAACCTAATATTTATTGATCAATAAATCATTTATGATGAAAGGAATGCTCTCCAATAAGAACCAATGATTTTTTTATGATTTTTCTATTTTTTTATGATTTTTCCAATATTTAAACTTCAAAAAATAAAAAAAAATACTTTCCATGTTCATAAAATTATGCAAACTTTCCAGTATACATAACATATTATTCTAAACATGTCTGCAAAAAATCGTATCAAACTTTCATTTTTTGACATGATTTTGCCTACGGGTTGTTAAACATGCCTATCAAAACAAGCAACGTGACACTTCAAAACAAGCATTCCTTGTCATCTTCGTATTTTTACCGTACCAAACCTAATATTTATTGATCAATAAATCATTTATGATGAAAGGAATGCTCTCCAATAAGAACCAATGATTTTAATGTAATTATAGATTTTTTATGATTTTTCCAATATTTAAACTTCAAAAAATAAAAAAAAATACTTTCCATGTTCATAAAATTATGAAACTTTCCAGTATGATAGATCCTATTTTTCTAAACAAGTCTGCAAAAAATCTTGTCAAAATTCCAATTTTTGGCCGAAAAAAAGGTCATATGTCTCCTCGCGCAAAGTGATGTTTCTTCCTAACACAAGCAAAATGGTCATAAGAGCTCTATAGGGAAGGGTGAGCCTGCCCCCCCCCCCTACCCCCACCCCCCCATGCACATGCACATGCCCTTGGCATTGCAGGGTATGGTGGGGTGGGTGGTGGATGAATGGCAGACACCACCCGCCGGCCACCGGCGAACTTCGGCCACCGCCGATGGTTTCCGGTGATCGGAGGTTGGATGTCAAAAACGGAAATTTTTGTTTTTTTGAATTATTGTTGTGCCCTTTTTAACGAGTCGGATAATAAAATGAACTTGGAAATGGCACAACAATAAAACAAGGTAATAAAAATTGACGGTGTTGCCTCGGTTAGTCCCTTCGGTTTTGGTCCCTTGGGTGTGCTTCATTGGAACCCAACTTTGGTGGTTGTCTAGGCATGGATGAACTTCGTAGGCTACGTGCTAAACCAACTGCGCACTGCAATGCTCGGGGTGATGTGTTGATGGCACCAATTTGGTTGGGGGAATTTGTTGCATTGGTGTTTGCTTTGAGATGGGAAACATGGCATTGATGGGCAGTGGTGCTCTTAAATGAATATTGCCATGTCTCTTGTTGATGGGCATTCTCTCATGAAAGATGGGGTGTTGTATTGGATCCTCATGCTTTGCATTTGCTTCGGTATCTTATGTGCGGTGAAGAAATGACATCCGACATCGTAGTAGTACCAAACCATGGGC
>CM065438.1:42357500-42360000 GCA_033030585.1 Hippophae rhamnoides | reverse complement strand
CATTCCTTTTCATCTTCGTATTTTTACCGTGCCAAACCTAATATTTATTGATCAATAAATCATTTATGATGAAAGGAATGCTCTCCAATAAGAACCAATGATTTTTTTATGATTTTTCTATTTTTTTATGATTTTTCCAATATTTAAACTTCAAAAAATAAAAAAAAATACTTTCCATGTTCATAAAATTATGCAAACTTTCCAGTATACATAACATATTATTCTAAACATGTCTGCAAAAAATCGTATCAAACTTTCATTTTTTGACATGATTTTGCCTACGGGTTGTTAAACATGCCTATCAAAACAAGCAACGTGACACTTCAAAACAAGCATTCCTTGTCATCTTCGTATTTTTACCGTGCCAAACCTAATATTTATTGATCAATAAATCATTTATGATGAAAGGAATGCTCTCCAATAAGAACCAATGATTTTAATGTAATTATAGATTTTTTATGATTTTTCCAATATTTAAACTTCAAAAAATAAAAAAAAATACTTTCCATGTTCATAAAATTATGAAACTTTCCAGTATGATAGATCCTATTTTTCTAAACAAGTCTGCAAAAAATCTTGTCAAAATTCCAATTTTTGGCCGAAAAAAAGGTCATATGTCTCCTCAAGCAAATTGATGTTTCTTCCTAACACAAGCAAAATTTTCATAAGAGCTCTATAGTGGAAGGGTGAGCCTGCCCCCCCCCCCTACCCCTATCCCCTATACCCATGCACATGCCCTTGGCATTGCAGGGTATGGTGGGGTGGGTGGTGGATGAATGGCAGACACCACCCGCCGGCCACCGGCGAACTTCGCGCACCGCCGATGGTTTCCTGGTGATCGGAGGTTGGATGTCAAAAACGGAAATTTTTGTTTTTTTGAATTATTGTTGTGCCCTTTTTAACGAGTCGGATAATAAAATGAACTTGGAAATGGCACAACAATAAAACAAGGTAATAAAAATTGACGGTGTTGCCTCGGTTAGTCCCTTCTGTTTTGGTCCTGGGTGTGCTTCATTGGAACCCAACTTTGGTTGTTGTCTAGGCATGGATGAACTTCGTAGGCTACGTGCTAAACCAACTGCGCACCGCAATGCTCGGGTGATGTGTTGATGGCACCAATTTGGTTGGGGAATTTGTTGCATTGGTGTTTGCTTTGAGACGGGAAACATGGCATTGATGGGCAGTGGTGCTCTTAAATGAATATTGCCATGTCTCTTGTTGACGGGCATTCTCTCATGAAAGATGGGGTGTTGTATTGATCCTCATGCTTTGCATTTGCTTCGGTATCTTATGTGCGGTGAAGAAATGACATCCGACATCGTAGTAGTACCGAACCATGGACGCTTGGGTTGTTCTCGGGCATGTTGCGTAGTAGATGCATTGTTCTTGTTTAGTAGTGTTGTACCTAAAAGTCGGGGTAGCGTGTTGGAACCTAAAGCATGAGATTGGCTTCGATTGTTGGTGTATGGCTATGAATGAAACATCATTAAGTTGTTGTGGAAATGGCCTATGCATTGATCGTCGGTTGATCAAGCGGCGATATGTGGAAGATGTGTTATTCTTGCCTAATAGGATAGCATGAAAGGCGTGGGTTGTGTATTGAAACCTTGTGCCTAGGGGTTGCTTTGGTTGTTTGTGAAAGGTGCGAACAAGTGGTTGGTTGTTAAATTATGGCCTAACCATGGGATTCTTTGGTCGATGTCAGCGTGGGGAAGGTATAGCGCCTTTGTTTAGTAATGTTTAAATCCCAAATGTTATTGGTCTTCGTGTGTTGTGTTGTTTTTTGTGCTAGTCATCTTGTCCCTTGTAGTGTTCTTCGTGCCTAGCGGTGCGGTCATGGCATTGGTTGATGCATCTTGGGTTTGCTAGCGAATTATTTGCCGGTGGTGTTTTGATGTGTTTGGTGATGTCGTGTCTAGCGTACGTAATGGCTTCGTGAGTGGTGCTTGGATTGTGTTGGTTGGCGTGCTCCATGCTATGGCATCGAACCTGCCGCTGCTCAATTTGCTTCAATATTGTGACAAGAGTCTTTGATTCTCGGGCAACATATAGGTTCTCGTGTTGGCTACCTATGGAAATGGTAATTGATTTCTCTTGTTGCCTAATTTCGCCCGACATCTAGCATTGGTGTAAGGTGGACTTCAAAGTAGTAAATGTGTCCCTAGCATGCTTGAACATCCTTTGGCTGTTGTGGTCCACATTTACGTATTCGATCCCTCGGATGCGTAATGCTGCTGGATGCGTGATCTACGGGTTGGGCCGTCCAACGATAAGTGCTAGTCACTAAAAATGGACGACCGTCGTTCTCGTAGTTGATAGTGATCATTTGGTTGCTTTTTAACTTGTTTTCGCATCGTCGAGGAATGCTACCCGGTTGATCCCGCTGTAGTCATATGCTTGTCTCAAAGATTAAGCCATGTACGTGTAAGTATGAACTAATTCAGACCGTGAAACCGCGAATGGCTCATTAAATCGCTTATAGTTTGTTTGATGGTATCTC
>CM065438.1:42350000-42352500 GCA_033030585.1 Hippophae rhamnoides | reverse complement strand
GCGTGGCCTATCGATCCTTTAGACCTTCGGAATTTGAAGCCAGAGGTGTCGAAAAGTTACCACAGTGGATAACCGGCTTCGTGGCAGCCAAGCGTTCATAGCGACGTTGCTTTTGATCCTTCGATGCCCGCTCTTCCTATCATTGTGAAGCGTAATTCACCAAGTGTTGGATTGTTCACCCACCAATAGGGAACGTGAGCCGGGTTTAGACCGTCGTGAGACAGTTAGTTTTACCCTACCGATGGAAGTGTCGCAATAGTAATTCAACTTAGTACGAGAGGAACCGTTGATTCGCACAATTGGTCATCGCGCTTGGTTGAAAAGCCGCGGGCGCGGCTACCGTGCGCCGGATTATGACCGAACGCCTAAGTCGAATCCGGCCAGAAACGACGCGTGTGCTCGCCGCCCGCTTCGCCGACCTGCGCAGGGGCCTCGGCCCCAAAGGCGCGTGTCGTTGGTGAAGCCCTCACGGCGGACTAGCCGCGAGGACCGCCTTGAAGTGTAATTTCCATCGAGCGGCCGGTAGAATCCTTTCGCAGACGACTTAAATACGCGACGGGTATTGTAAGTGGCAGCTGGCCTCGCCGCCACGATCCACCGAGATTCAGCCCTATGTCGCTCGATTCGTCCCTCCCTCCCTCCCCATTATGTTTTCGCCATAACGGTTGGGAGGCTTGTAAAGTGCCCACAAATGTACATTCTTGATAGTCTAGTTCACACCTCCCGCACAAGATATCAAGATATGGCCCAAACGCTTACACTACTGGGTCCATATGTTGTTTCGCTCGAAGCCATGTGTCAGTGTCATTTGGATAGCCTAAAACAAGATAATGACTCATACTACGACACAATTATTATTACTTTTATCCGGGTTACACGATGCTTGCAGCCCGTATGGTGTTTCGTGCGAGCATGTGTTGTCTTATTTATACACAAATCCCCAGCGATTTATTAGGGTTTAGGGCAGGGCACATGGTGTTTTGTGTTATTTAGAACTCCCCCAAACAAAGTGACCCATTGCGACACAAAATAAACAAGATATTTTATTTGGCCGTGTTAATCGCATCAACCTAGAACTCGTTATTGCGTTATTGAAAAAAATCACTCGAGTATAAAATAAGACTCATCATGCCTTGTTGGTTGAAACGATCGGTGCCATGATTTCTGCACAGGAAAATCAGGTTTTAAAACAAATAATCTTCGTATTTTTACCGTGCCAAACCTAATATTTATTGATCAATAAATCATTTATGATGAAAGGAATGCTCTCCAATAAGAACCAATGATTCTGGAAAGATTTTTTCTGATTTTTCGAAGATTATGACTTCAATAAATATTAAAAATTCATTCCCTTATCCATAATGCCATGAACGAATGGTGTACGAGGTCTTCCAATAATTGCCAAATGCCCACAACCGTGACACTTGAAACCAATCATTCCTTTTCATCTTCGTATTTTTACCGTGCCAAACCTAATATTTATTGATCAATAAATCATTTATGATGAAAGGAATGCTCTCCAATAAGAACCAATGATTTTTTTATGATTTTTCTATTTTTTTATGATTTTTCCAATATTTAAACTTCAAAAAATAAAAAAAAATACTTTCCATGTTCATAAAATTATGCAAACTTTCCAGTATACATAACATATTATTCTAAACATGTCTGCAAAAAATCGTATCAAACTTTCATTTTTTGACATGATTTTGCCTACGGGTTGTTAAACATGCCTATCAAAACAAGCAACGTGACACTTCAAAACAAGCATTCCTTGTCATCTTCGTATTTTTACCGTGACAAACCTAATATTTATTGATCAATAAATCATTTATGATGAAAGGAATGCTCTCCAATAAGAACCAATGATTTTAATGTAATTATAGATTTTTTATGATTTTTCCAATATTTAAACTTCATAAATTAATAAAAAATACTTTCCATATTCATAAAATTATGAAACTTTCCAGTATGATAGATCGTATTTTTATCAACAAGTCTGCAAAAAATCTTGTCAAAATTCCAATTTTTGACCGAAAAAAAGGTCATATGTCTCCTCGCGCAAAGTGATGTTTCTTCCTAACACAAGCAAAATGGTCATAAGAGCTCTATAGGGAAGGGTGAGCCTGCCCCCCCCTACCCCCACCCCCCCATGCACATGCACATGCCCTTGGCATTGCAGGGTATGGTGGGGTGGGTGGTGGATGAATGGCAGACACCACCCGCCGGCCACCGGCGAACTTCGGCCACCGCCGATGGTTTCCGGTGATCGGAGGTTGGATGTCAAAAACGGAAATTTTTGTTTTTTTGAATTATTGTTGTGCCCTTTTTAACGAGTCGGATAATAAAATGAACTTGGAAATGGCACAACAATAAAACAAGGTAATAAAAATTGACGGTGTTGCCTCGGTTAGTCCCTTCGGTTTTGGTCCCGTGGGTGTGCTTCATTGGAACCCAACTTTGGTGGTTGTCTAGGCATGGATGAACTTCGTAGGCTACG
>CM065438.1:42337500-42345000 GCA_033030585.1 Hippophae rhamnoides | reverse complement strand
AGTGTGTAACAACTCACCCGCCGAATCAACTAGCCCCGAAATGGATGGCGCTAAGCCGCGTGACCTATACCCGGCCGTCGGGCAAGTGCCGTGCCTCGACGAGCAGTGAGGGCACGGCGGTCGCCGCAAAACCCGGGGCGTGAGCCCGGCGGAGCGGCCGTCGCGCGCATTCGCGGTAGTAGCAAATATTCAAATGAGAACTTTGAAGGCCGAAGAGGGAAAGGTTCCATGTGAACGGCACTCGCACACGGGTTAGTCGATCCTAAGAGACGGGGAAGCCCGTCTCGATAGCGCCGTTAGCGCGAGCCGAAAGGGAATCGGGTTAAAATTCCCGAACCGGACGTGGCGGCCGACGGCAACGTTGTGAGTCCGAGACGTCGGCGGGCCTCGGGAAGAGTTATCTTTTCGTTTAATCACCGCCCACTCGGAAACGGCTCACCGGAGGTGGTCCACGGCCGGAAGAGCACCGCACTTCGCGTGGTGTCCGGCAGCGCCCCGGCGGCCCTTGAAAATCCGGAGGACCGAGTGCCTCCCACGCCCGTTCGTACTCATAACCGCAGCAGGTCTCCAAGGTGAACAGCCTCCGTCGATGGAACAACGTAGGCAAGGGAAGTCGGCAAAATGGATCCGTAACCTCGGGAAAAGGATTGGCTCGGTGGCCGGGCACGGGGTCCTGGGCCCCGAACCCGTCGGCCGTCGTGGACCGCCGAGCCGCTTCCGCGGCGAGCCGGGTCGCCGCGTGCCGCCGGGGACGGATCGGGAACGGCCCTTTCGGCCTTCCCGGCGTCGAACACCAACTCGTAACCGGTACGACAAGGGGAATCCGACCGTTTAATTAAAACAAAGCATTGCGATGGTCCCCGCGGATGTTTACGCAATGTGATTTCTCGCCTGCTCGAATGTCAAAGTGAAGAAATTCAACCAAGCGCGGGTAAACGGCGGAGTAACTATGACTCTCTTAAGGTAGCCAAATGCCTCGTCATTTAATTAGTGACGCGCATGAACGGATTAACGAGATTCCCACCGTCCCCGCCTACTATCCAAATAAACCACGCCCAAGCGGAACGGCTTGCGTAATCACGGGAAAGAAGACCCTGCTGAGCTTCGACTCTAGTCCGACTTTGTGAAATGACTCGAGAGGTGTAGTATAAGTGGGAGCTCCGGCGAAAGTGAAATACCACTACTTTTAACGTTATTTTACTTATTCCGTGAATCTGAGGCGGGGCATTGCCCCTCTTTTGGACCCAAGGCTTGCTTCGGCGGGCCGATCCGGGCGAAGACATTGTCGCGGGAGTTTGGTCGGGGCGGCACATCCGTTAAAAGATAACGCAGTGTCCTAAGATGAGCTCAACGAGAATGTAAATCTCGTGTGGAACAAAAGGGTAAAAGCTCGTTTGATTCTCGATTTTCGCACGAATACGAACCGTGAAAGCGTGGCCTATCGATCCTTTAGACCTTCGGAATTTGAAGCCAGAGGTGTCGAAAAGTTACCACAGTGGATAACCGGCTTCGTGGCAGCCAAGCGTTCATAGCGACGTTGCTTTTGATCCTTCGATGCCCGCTCTTCCTATCATTGTGAAGCGTAATTCACCAAGTGTTGGATTGTTCACCCACCAATGTGGAACGTGAGCCGGGTTTAGACCGTCGTGAGACAAAGTTAGTTTTACCCTACTGATGGAAGTGTCGCAATAGTAATTCAACCTAGTACGAGAGGAACCGTTGATTCGCACAATTGGTCATCGCGCTTGGTTGAAAAGCCGCGGGCGCGAAGCTACCGTGCGCCGGATTGGCGACCGAACGCCTAAGTCGAATCCGGCCAGAAACGACGCGTGTGCTCGCCGCCCGCTTCGCCGACCTGCGCAGGGCCTCGCCCCCAAAGGCGCGTGTCGTTGGTGAAGCCCTCACGGCGGACTAGCCGCGAGGACCGCCTTGAAGTGTAATTTCCATCGAGCGGCCGGTAGAATCCTTTCGCAGACGACTCTAAATACGCGACGGGTATTGTAAGTGGCGCAGCTGGCCTCACGCCACGATCCACCGAGATTCAGCCCTATGTCGCTTCGATTCGTCCCTCCCTCCCTCCCCATTATGTTTTCGCCATAACGGTTGGGAGGCTTGTAAAGTGCCCACAAATGTACATTCTTGATAGTCTAGTTCACACCTCCCGCACAAGATATCAGCCCAACGCTTACACTACTGCTGGGTCCATATGTTGTTTCGCTCAAGCCATGTGTTGTGTCATTTGGATAGCCTAAAACAAGATAATGACTCATACTACGACACAATTATTATTACTTTTATCCGGGTTACACGATGTTTGCAGCCCGTATGGTGTTTCGTGCGAGCATGTGTTGTCTTATTTATACACAAATCCCCAGCGATTTATTAGGGTTTAGGGCAGGGCACATGGTGTTTTGTGTTATTTAGAACTCCCCCAAACAAAGTGACCCATTGCGACACAAAATAAACAAGATATTTTATTTGGCCGTGTTAATCGCATCAACCTAGAACTCGTTATTGCGTTATTGAAAAAAATCACTCGAGTATAAAATAAGACTCATCATGCCTTGTTGGTTGAAACGATCGGTGCCATGATTTCTGCACAGCAAAATCGTGTTTTAAAACAAATAATCTTCGTATTTTTACCGTGCCAAACCTAATATTTATTGATCAATAAATCATAGTTGACGAAAGGAATGCTCTCTAATAAGAACCAATGAATCGATTTTTCTAAAAGATGACTTCAATAAATATTGGTTTAACTCTCCAATAATTGCCAAATGCCCACAACCGTGACACTTGAAACCAATCATTCCTTTTCATCTTCGTATTTTTACCGTGCCAAACCTAATATTTATTGATCAATAAATCATTTATGATGAAAGGAATGCTCTCCAATAAGAACCAATGATTTTTTTATGATTTTTCTATTTTTTTATGATTTTTCCAATATTTAAACTTCAAAAAATAAAAAAAAATACTTTCCATGTTCATAAAATTATGCAAACTTTCCAGTATACATAACATATTATTCTAAACATGTCTGCAAAAAATCGTATCAAACTTTCATTTTTTGACATGATTTTGCCTACGGGTTGTTAAACATGCCTATCAAAACAAGCAACGTGACACTTCAAAACAAGCATTCCTTGTCATCTTCGTATTTTTACCGTGACAAACCTAATATTTATTGATCAATAAATCATTTATGATGAAAGGAATGCTCTCCAATAAGAACCAATGATTTTAATGTAATTATAGATTTTTTATGATTTTTCCAATATTTAAACTTCAAAAAATAAAAAAAAATACTTTCCATGTTCATAAAATTATGAAACTTTCCAGTATGATAGATCCTATTTTTCTAAACAAGTCTGCAAAAAATCTTGTCAAAATTCCAATTTTTGGCCGAAAAAAAGGTCATATGTCTCCTCGCGCAAAGTGATGTTTCTTCCTAACACAAGCAAAATGGTCATAAGAGCTCTATAGGGAAGGGTGAGCCTGCCCCCCCTACCCCCACCCCCCCATGCACATGCACATGCCCTTGGCATTGCAGGGTATGGTGGGGTGGGTGGTGGATGAATGGCAGACACCACCCGCCGGCCACCGGCGAACTTCGGCCACCGCCGATGGTTTCCGGTGATCGGAGGTTGGATGTCAAAAACGGGAATTTTTGTTTTTTTGAATTATTGTTGTGCCCTTTTTAACGAGTCGGATAATAAAATGAACTTGGAAATGGCACAACAATAAAACAAGGTAATAAAAATTGACGGTGTTGCCTCGGTTAGTCCCTTCGGTTTTGGTCCCTTGGGTGTGCTTCATTGGAACCCAACTTTGGTGGTTGTCTAGGCATGGATGAACTTCGTAGGCTACGTGCTAAACCAACTGCGCACTGCAATGCTCGGGGTGATGTGTTGATGGCACCAATTTGGTTGGGGGAATTTGTTGCATTGGTGTTTGCTTTGAGATGGGAAACATGGCATTGATGGGCAGTGGTGCTCTTAAATGAATATTGCCATGTCTCTTGTTGATGGGCATTCTCTCATGAAAGATGGGGTGTTGTATTGGATCCTCATGCTTTGCATTTGCTTCGGTATCTTATGTGCGGTGAAGAAATGACATCCGACATCGTAGTAGTACCGAACCATGGACAGCTTTGGGTTGTTCTCGGGCATGTCGCGTAAGAGATGCATTGTTCTTGTTTAGTAGTGTTGTACGAAAAGTCGGGGTAGCGTGTTGGAACCTAAAGCATGAGATTGGCTTCGATTGTTGGTGTATGGCTATGAATGAAACATCATTAAGTTGTTGTGGAAATGGCCTATGCATTGATCGTCAGGTTGATCAAGGGCGATACGGGAAGATGTGTTATTCTTGCCTAGTAGGATGGCATGGAAGGCAGGGTTGTGTATCGAAACCTTGTGCTCGGGGTGGCTTTGGTTGTTTGTGCAAGGTGCGAACAAGTGGTTGGTTGTTAAAGTATGCCCCAAACACGGGATTCTTTGGTCGATGTCAAAAGTGGGGGAAGGTATAACGTCTTTTTCAAGAATGTTTAAATCCCAAATGTTATTTGTCTTCGTGTGTTGTGTTATTTTTTGTAGTGTTCTTCGTGCCTAGCGGTGCGGTCATGGCATTGGTTGACGTTGCCTTGGCTTTGCTAGCAAATTATTTGCCGGGTGGTGTTTTGATGTGTTTGGTGATGTCATGGTCTAGCGTACGTAATGGCACGTGAGCCGGGGTGCTTGATTGTGTTGGTTGGCGTGCTCCATGCTATGGCATCGAACCGTTGCTGCGCAATTTGCTTCAATATTGCGACAAGAGTCTTTGATTCTCGGGCAACATATAGGTTCTCGTGTTGGCTACCTATGGAAATGGTAATTGATTTCTCTTGTTGCCTAATTTCGCCCGACATCTAGCATTGGTGTAAGGTGGACTTCAAAGTAGTAAATGTGTCCCTAGCATGCTTGAACATCCTTGGGCTGTTGTGGTCCACATTTACGTATTCGATCCCTCGGATGCGTAATGCTGCGGATGCGTGATCTACGGGTCGCCGTCCAACGATAAGTGCTAGTCACTAAAAATGGACGACCGTCGTTCTCGTAGCTTGATAGTGATCATTTGGTTGCTTTTTAACTTGTTTTCTGCATCGTCGAGGAATGCTACCCGGTTGATCCCGCGTAGTCATATGCTTGTCTCAAAGATTAAGCCACGTACGTGTAAGTACGAACTAATTCAGACCGTGAAACCGCGAATGGCTCATTAAATCGCTATAGTTTGTTCGATGGTATCTCGCTACTCCTGATAACCGTAGTAATTCTAGAGCTAATACGTGCAACAAACCCCGACTTCCGGGAAGGGATGCATTTATTGGATAAAGGTCGACGCGGGCTCGCCCGTTGCTCCGATGATTCATGATAACTCGACGGATCGCACGGCCATCGAGCCGGCGACGCATCATTCAAATTTCGCCCTATCAACTTTCGATGGCAGGATGCAGGCCTACTATGGCGGTGACGGGTGACGGAGAATTAGGGTTCGATTCCCAGAGGAGCCCGAGAAACGGCTACCACATCCAAGGAAGGCAGCAGCGCGCAAATTACCCAATCCCGACACGGGAGGTAGTGACAATAAATAACAATACCGGCTCATGTAGTCCGGTAATTGGAATGAGTACAATCTAAATCCCTTAACGAGGATCCATCGAGGCAAGTCCGGTGCCGCAGCCGCGGTAATTCCAGCCTCCAATAGCGTATATTTAAGTTGTTGCGCTAAAAAGCTCGTAGTCGACCTTGGGTCGAGTCGATCGGTCCGCCTCTCGCGTGCACCGGCTGCCTCGTCCCTTCTACCGGCGATGCGCTCCCGGCCTTAATTGGCCGGGTCGTGCCTCCTGCCGTTACTTTGAACAAATTAGAGTGCTCAAAGCAAGCCTACGCTCCGGATACATTAGTACGGGATAACATCATAGGATTTCGATCCTATTGTGTTGGCCTTCTGGATCGGAGTAATGATTAAGAGGGACAATGGGGCATTCGTATTTCATAGTCGTAGGTGAAATTCTTGGATTTATGAAAGACGAACAATTGCGAAAGCATTTGCCAAGGACGTTTTCATTAATCAAGAACGAAAGTCGGGGCTCGAAGACGATCGTATACCGTCCTAGTCTCAACCATAAACGATGCCGACTGTGGATCGGCGGATGTTGCTTATAGACTCCGCCGCACCTTACGAGAAATCAAAGTTTTTGGGTTCCGGGGAGTATGGTCGCAAGGCCGAAACTTAAAGGAATTGACGGAAGTGGCACCACCAGGAGTGGAGCCTCGCGGCTTAATTTGACTCAACACGGGAAACTTACTGTGTCCAGACATAGTAAGGATTGACAGACCGATAGCTCTTTTCGATTCTACGGGTGCGGTGTACGGCCGTTCTTAGTTGGTGGAGCGATTTGTCCGGTTAATTCCGTTAACGAACGAGACCTCACCGCTAAATAGCTATGCGAGGATCCCTCCGTGGCCGCCTTCTTAGAGGGACTACGGCCTTTAGGCCAAGGAAGCTCGAGGCACAATGTGTCCGTGATGCCCTTAGATGTTCGGGCCGCACGCGCGCTACACCGATGTATTCAACGAGTTTATAGCCTTGGCCGACAGTGCCCGGTAATCTTTGAAATTTCATCGTGACGGGGATAGATCATTGCAATTATTGGTCTTCAACGAGGAATTCCTAGTAAGCGCGAGTCATCGCCGCGTTGACTACGTCCCCGCTCTTTGTACACACCGCCCGTCGCTCCTACCGATTGAATGGTCCTGAAGTGTTCGGATCGCGGCGACGTGGGCGGCCCGCTGCCCGCGACGTCGCGAGAAGTCCACCGAACCTTATCATTTAGAGGAAGGAGAAGTCGTAACAAGGTTTCCGTAGGTGAACCCGCGGAAGGATCATTGTCGAAACCTCGCCATGCAGTAACAACCCGTGAACTAGTTTAAAGATAGGTGATGATCTAGCCTCAAGGACATGATTATTACCCATTGTTAGTTGGAATGTTGTTTGTGCTTGCACCTTTTCTATGTGAAAGTGGTAATCACGATGACATTTCACCGGCAAAAATAACTAACCCACGGCGCAGATCGCGTCAAGGAACTATAACGAAAGAGCGTGCTCTCCTCGGCCCCGATATGGTGTCCTTGCGAGGGTTACGTTGTCTTCGATATGTAAAAATGACTCTCGGCAACGGATATCTCGCTCTCGCATCGATGAAGAACGTAGCGAAATGTGATACTTGGGCGTGAATTGCGTAATCCCGTGAACCATCGAGTCTTTGAACGCAAGTCGCGCCCAAAGCCATCGTGCCGAGTGGCACGTCCCGCTCGGGCGTCACACACCGTTGCCCTCCCAACATCACGTTCCTTCAAGGCTACGTTGGTCGTGAAGGCGCATATTGGCTTCCCGTGAGCTTTGACTCGTGGTTGGCCCAAATTTTTAGTCATTGGCGACCGTGCCGCGACAACGGTGGTA
>CM065438.1:42330000-42332500 GCA_033030585.1 Hippophae rhamnoides | reverse complement strand
CGATGGTTTCCGGTGATCGGAGGTTGGATGTCGAAAACGGGAATTTTTGTTTTCTTTAATTATTGTTGTGCCTTTCTAACGAGTCGGATAATAAAATGAACTTGGAATGGGCACAACAACAAAACAAGGTAATGAAAATTGACGGTGTTGCCTCGGTTAGTCCCTTCAGTTTTAGTCTCGTGGGTATGCTACAATGGATCCCAACTTTGATGGTTGTCTAGGCATGGATTATCTTCGTAGGCTATATGCTAAACTAACCATGCATTGCAATGCTCAGGGTGATGTGTTGATGGTACCACTTTTGTTGGGGAATTTGTTGCATTGGCGTTTGCTTTGAGACGGGAAACATGGCACCGATGGGCAGTGGTGCTCTTAAATGAATATTGCCATGTTTCTTGTTGATGGGAATTCTCTCATGAAAGATGGGGTGTTATATTGATTCTCACGCTTTGCATTTGCTTCTGTGATCTTATGTGCGGTGAAGAAATGACATCCGACATCGTAGTAGTACCGAACCATGGACAGCTTGGGTTGTTCTCGGGCATGTCAGGTAAGAGGTGCATTATTCTTGTTTAGTAGTGTTGTACCTAAAAGTCGGGGTGGCATGTTGGAACCTAAAGCACGAGATTGGCTTCGATTGTTGGTGTATGGCTATTAATGAAACATCATTAAGTTGTCAGGAAATGGCCTACGCATTGATCGTCAGTTGATCAAGGGCGATACGGGAAGATGTGTTATTCTTGCCTAGTAGGATGGCATGGAAGGCAGGGGTTGTGTATCGAAACCTTGTGCTCGGGGGGTGGCTTTGGTTGTTTGTGCAAGGTGCTAACAAGTGGTTGGTTGTTAAAGTACACCCCAAACACGGGATTCTTTGGTCGATGTTGCGCGGGGAAGGTATAACGCCTTTTTCAGTAATGTTTAAATCCCAAATGTTATTTGTCTTTGTGTGTTGTGTTATTTTTTGTAGTGTTCTTCGTGCCTAGCCGTGCGGTCATGGCATTGGTTGATGCAGCTTGTCTTTGCTAGCGAATTATTTGATGGTGGCGTTTTGATGTGTTTGGTGATGTCGTGTCTAGCGCACGTAATGGCAATGTGAGCCGGTGCTTGGATTGTGTTGGTTGGCGTGCTCCATGCTATGGCATCGAACCTGTTGCTGCGCAATTTGCTTCAATATTGCGACAAGAGTCTTTGATTCTCGGGCAACATATAGGTTCTCGTGTTGGCTACCTATGAAAATGGTAATTGATTTCTCTTGTTGCCTAATTTTGCCCAACATCTACCATTGGTGTAAGGTGGACTTCAAAGTAGTAAATGTGTCCCTGGCATGCTTGAACATCCTTTTGGCTGTCAGTGGTCCACATTTATGTACTCGATCCCTGATGCGTAATACTGCGGATGCGTGGTCTACGGGTCGCCGTCCAACGATAAGTGCTAGTCACTAAAAAGGACGACCGTCGTTCTCGTAGTTGATAAGTGATCATTTGGTTGCTTTTTAACTTGTTTTCTGCATCGTCGAGGAATGCTACCCGGTTGATCCCGCGTAGTCATATGCTTGTCTCAAAGATTAAGCCACGTACGTGTAAGTACGAACTAATTCAGACCGTGAAACCGCGAATGGCTCATTAAATCGCTTATAGTTTGTTCGATGGTATCTCGCTACTCTGATAACCGTAGTAATTCTAGAGCTAATACGTGCAACAAACCCCGACTTCCGGGAAGCGGATGCATTTATTGGATAAAAGGTCGACGCGGGCTCGCCCGTTGCTCGATGATTCATGATAACTCGACGGATCGCACGGCCATCGAGCCGGCGACGCATCATTCAAATTTCGCCCTATCAACTTTCGATGGCAGGATGCAGGCCTACCATGGCGGTGACGGGTGACGGAGAATTAGGGTTCGATTCCTGAGAGGAGCCCGAGAAACGGCTACCACATCCAAGGAAGGCAGCAGCGCGCAAATTACCCAATCCCGACACGGGAGGTAGTGACAATAAATAACAATACCGGCTCACAGAGTCCGGTAATTGGAATGAGTACAATCTAAATCCCTTAACGAGGATCCATCGAGGCAAGTCCGGTGCCGCAGAACCGCGGTAATTCCAGCCCAATAGCGTATATTTAAGTTGTCGCTTAAAAAGCTCGTAGTCAGACCTTGGGTCGAGTCGATCGGTCCGCCTCGCGTGCACCGGCTGCCTCGTCCCTTCTACCGTGATGCGCTCCCGGCCTTAATTGGCCGGGTCGTGCCTCCTGGCCGTTACTTTGAACAAATTAGAGTGCTCAAAGCAAGCCTACGCTCCGGATACATTAGTACGGGATAACATCATAGGATTTCGATCCTATTGTGTTGGCCTTCTGGATCGGAGTAATGATTAAGAGGACAAATGTGGCATTCGTATTTCATAGTCGTAGGTGAAATTCTTGGATTTATGAAAGACGAACAATCGCGAAAGCATTTGCCAAGGATGTTTTCATTAATCAAGAACGAAAGTCGGGGCTCA
>CM065438.1:42312500-42325000 GCA_033030585.1 Hippophae rhamnoides | reverse complement strand
CATCACTACAACACAAGTATTATTACTTTTATCCGGGTTACACGATGTTTGCAGCCCGTATGGTGTTTCGTGCGAGCATGTGTTGTCTTATTTATACACAAATCCCCAGCGATTTATTAGGGTTTAGGGCAGGGCACATGGTGTTTTGTGTTATTTAGAACTCCCCCAAACAAAGTGACCCATTGCGACACAAAATAAACAAGATATTTTATTTGGCCGTGTTAATCGCATCAACCATGAACTCGTTATTGCGTTATTGTAAAAAATGTCACTCGAGTATAAAACAAGACTCATCATGCCTTGTTGGTTGAAATGATCGGTGCCATGATTTCTGCACACAGGAAAAATCCGGTTTTACCGTGCCAAACCTAATATTTATTGATCAATATATCCATAATGGCATGAAACTTTCCAGTATGAATATTTTTCTAAAACATGTCTGCAAAAAATCTTGGTTTACTTTGACAAATAATTGCCAAATGCCCACAACCGTGACACTTGAAACCAAGCAAGCATTCCTTGTCTTCTTCGTATTTTTACCGTGCCAAACCTAATATTTATTGATCAAGAAATCATTTATGATGAAAGGAATGCTCTCCAACAAGAACCAATAATTTTAATTTTTGATTTTTCTATTTTTTATGATTTTTCCAATATTTAAACTTCAAAAAAAAAAAATTTACTTTTCATATTTTCCTATTTTTTATGAAAACTTTCCAGGATACATAACATATTGTTCTAAACATGTCTGCAAAAAATCGTATCAAACTTTCATTTTTTGACATGATTTTGCCTACGGGGTGTTAAACATGCCTATCAATGCCTACCATCGTGACACTTGAAACCAAGCATTCCTTGTCATCTTCGTATTTTTACCGTGCCAAACCTAATATTTATTGATCAATAAATCATTTATGATGAAAGGAATGCTCTCCAACAAGAACCAATAATTTTAATGTAATTTTTGATTTTTTATGATTTCTCGAATATTTTGACTTCAAAAAATAATAAAAAATACTTTCCATATTCATAAAATTATGAAACTTTCCAGTATGATAGATCCTATTTTTCTAAACATGTCTGCAAAAAATCTTGTCAAAATTCCAATTTTTGACCGAAAAAAAGGTCATATGTCTCCTCGCGCAAAGTGATGTTTCTTCCTAACACAAGCAAAATGGTCATAAGAGCTCTATAGGGAAGGGTGAGCCTGCCCCTACCCCTATCCCCTATACCCATGCACATGCCCTTGGCACTTCAAGGTATGATGGGGTGGGTGGTGGATGAATGGCAGACACCACCCGCCGGCCACCGGCGAACTTCAGCCACCGTCGATGGTTTCCTGTGATCGGAGGTTGGATGTCGAAAACGGGAATTTTTGTTTTCTTTAATTATTGTTGTGCCCTTTCTAACGAGTCGGATAATAAAATGAACTTGGAATGGGCACAACAACAAAACAAGGTAATGAAAATTGACGGTGTTGCCTCGGCTAGCCCCTTCGGTTTGGGTCCCCTGGGTGTGCTTCATTGGAACCCAACTTTGGTGGTTGTCTGTGCATGGATGAACTTCGTAGGCTACGTGCTAAACCAACTGCGCACCGCAATGCTCGGGGTGATGTGTTGATGGCACCACTTTTGTTGGGGAATTTGTTGCATTGGCGTTTGCTTTGAGACGGGAAACATGGCACCGATGGGCAGTGGTGCTCTTAAATGAATATTGCCATGTTTTTTGTTGACGGGCATTCTCTCATGAAAGATCGGGTGTTATATTGATTCTCACGCTTTGCATTTGCTTCTGTGATCTTATGTGCGGTGAAGAAATGACATCCGACATCGTAGTAGTACCGAACCATGGACGCTTGGGTTGTTCTCGGGCATGTCAGGTAAGAGGTGCATTATTCTTGTTTAGTAGTGTTGTACGAAAAGTCGGGGTGGCATGTTGGAACCTAAAGCACGAGATTGGCTTCGATTGTTGGTGTATGGCTATTAATGAAACATCATTAAGTTGTTGTGGAAATGGCCTACGCATTGATCGTCGGGGTTGATCAAGCGGCGATACTGGGAAGATGTGTTATTCTTGCCTAGTAGGATGGCATGGAAGGCATGGGTTGTGTATCGAAACCTTGTGCTTGGGGGTGGCTTTGGTTGTTTGTGCAAGGTGCGAACAAGTGGTTGGTTGTTAAAGTACACCCCAAACACGGGATTCTTTGGTCGATGTCAGGTGCGGGAAGGTATAACGCCTTTTTCAAGAATGTTTAAATCCCAAATGTTATTTGTCTTTGTGTGTTGTGTTATTTTTTGTAGTGTTCTTCGTGCCTAGCGGTGCGGTCATGGCATTGGTTGACGTTGCCTTGGCTTTGCTAGCAAATTATTCACGGTGGTGTTTTGATGTGTTTGGTGATGTCGTGTCTAGCGTACGTAATGGCAATGTGAGCTGGTGCTTGGATTGTGTTGGTTGGCGTGCTCCATGCTATGGCATCGAACCTGTTGCTGCGCAATTTGCTTCAATATTGCGACAAGAGTCTTTGATTCTCGGGCAACATATAGGTTCTCGTGTTGGCTACCTATGAAAATGGTAATTGATTTCTCTTGTTGCCTAATTTTGCCCAACATCTACCATTGGTGTAAGGTGGACTTCAAAGTAGTAAATGTGTCCCTGGCATGCTTGAACATCCTTTTTGGTCTGTGGTCCACATTTATGTACTCGATCCCTGATGCAGAATACTAAGTGGATGTGTGGTCTACGGTCGCCGTCCAACGATAAGTGCTAGTCACTAAAAAAGGACGACCGTCGTTCTCGTAGTTGATAAGTGATCATTTGGTTGCTTTTTAACTTGTTTTCTGCATCGTCGAGGAATGCTACCTGGTTGATCCTGCCAGGAGTCATATGCTTGTCTCAAAGATTAAGCCACGTACGTGTAAGTACGAACTAATTCAGACCGTGAAACCGCGAATGGCTCATTAAATCGCTTATAGTTTGTTCGATGGTATCTCGCTACTCCTGATAACCGTAGTAATTCTAGAGCTAATACGTGCAACAAACCCCGACTGGAAGCGGATGCATTTATTGGATAAAAGGTCGACGCGGGCTCGCCCGTTGCTCCGATGATTCATGATAACTCGACGGATCGCACGGCCATCGAGCCGGCGACGCATCATTCAAATTTCTCGCCCTATCAACTTTCGATGGCAGGATGCAGGCCTACTATGGCGGTGACGGGTGACGGAGAATTAGGGTTCGATTCCCAGAGGAGCCCGAGAAACGGCTACCACATCCAAGGAAGGCAGCAGCGCGCAAATTACCCAATCCCGACACGGGAGGTAGTGACAATAAATAACAATACCGGCTCATGTAGTCCGGTAATTGGAATGAGTACAATCTAAATCCCTTAACGAGGATCCATCGAGGGCAAGTCCGGTGCCGCAGCCGCGGTAATTCCAGCCTCCAATAGCGTATATTTAAGTTGTTGCAGCTAAAAGCTCGTAGTCAGACCTTGGGTCGAGTCGATCGGTCCGCCTCGCGTGCACCGGCTGCCTCGTCCCTTCTACCGTGATGCGCTCCCGGCCTTAATTGGCCGGGTCGTGCCTCCTGGCCGTTACTTTGAACAAATTAGAGTGCTCAAAGCAAGCCTACGCTCCGGATACATTAGTACGGGATAACATCATAGGATTTCGATCCTATTGTGTTGGCCTTCTGGATCGGAGTAATGATTAAGAGGACACGGGGGCATTCGTATTTCATAGTCGTAGGTGAAATTCTTGGATTTATGAAAGACGAACAATCGCGAAAGCATTTGCCAAGGATGTTTTCATTAATCAAGAACGAAAGTCGGGGCTCGAAGACGATCGTATACCGTCCTAGTCTCAACCATAAACGATGCCGACTGTGGATCGGCGGATGTTGCTTATAGACTCCGCCGCACCTTGGCGAGAAATCAAAGTTTTTGGGTTCCGGGGAGTATGGTCGCAAGGCCGAAACTTAAAGGAATTGACGGAAGTGGCACCACTGTGAGCTGAGCCTCGCGGCTTAATTTGACTCAACACGGGAAACTTACTGTGTCCGTACATAGTAAGGATTGACAGACCGATAGCTCTTTTCGATTCTACGGGTGGTGGTGCATGGCCGTGCTTAGTTGGTGGAGCGATCTGTCTGGTTAATTCCGCTAACGGACGAGACCTCACCGCTAAATAGCTACGCGAGGATCCCTCCGTGGCCGCCTTCTTAGGGACTACGGCCTTTAGGCCAAGGAAGCTCGAGGCACAATGTGTCCGTGATGCCCTTAGATGTTCGGGGCCGCACGCGCGCTACACCGATGTATTCAACGAGTTTATAGCCTTGGCCGACAGTGCCCGGTAATCTTTGAAATTTCATCGTGACGGGGATAGATCATTGCAATTATTGGTCTTCAACGAGGAATTCCTATTAAGCGCGCGTCATCAGCTCGCCTTGACTACTTCCCTGCCCTTTGCACACACTGCCCGTCCCTCCAACCGATTGAATGGTCCGTGAAGTGTCTGATCGCGGCGACGTGGGCGGCCCGCTGCCCGCGACGTCGCGAGAAGTCCACCGAACCTTATCATTTAGAGGAAGTAAAAGTCGTAACAAGGTTTCCGTAGGTGAACCCGCGAAGGATCATTGTCGAAACCTGCCATGCAGAACAACCCGTGAACTAGTTTAAAAATAGGTGATGATCTGTTCTCAAGGACATGATTATTACCCATTGTTAGTTGGAATGTTGTTTGTGCTTGCACCTTTTCTATGTGAAAGTGGTAATCATGTTGACATTTCCCTGGCAAAAATAACTAACCAACGGCGCAGATCGCGCCAAGGAACTCTAACGAAAGAGCGTGCTCTCCTTGTACCTGATATGGTGTCCTTGTGAGGGTTACGTTGTCTTCGATACGTAAAAAACGACTCTCGGCAACGGATATCTCGGCTCTCGCATCGATGAAGAACGTAGCGAAATGTGATACTTGGTGTGAATTGCAGAATCCCGTGAACCATCGAGTCTTTGAACGCAAGTTGCGCCCAAAGCCAGCAGGCTGAGGGCACGACAGCCTGGGCGCCACACACCGTTGCCCACCCAACATCACGTTCTTTCAAGGCTACGTTGGTCGTGAAGGCGCATATTGGCTTCCCGTGAGCTTTGCCTCGTGGTTGGCCCAAATTTTTAGTCATTGGCGACCAAAGGCCGCGACAAAGGTGGTAGTTGAAACTTCTGCCCCGTCGTGCGCGGGTTGTTCGTGATACAAGGACCCAAAGCATTCAATGTGATGCCTCTTGATGCGACCCTGTGTCAAAGTGGCTACCCGCTGAACTTAAGCATATCAATAAGCGGAGGAAAAGAAACTAACAAGGATTCCCCTAGTAACGGCGAGTGAAGCGGGAAGAGCCTCTGTGCCGAGAATCGAATGCCTTCTGTTCGACCGTAGTCTCAAGAAGCGCCCTCGCCGACGGACTGTGCTCAAGTCCCCCGGAAGCGGGCGCTGCAGTAGGTGAGAGCCCTGCCGTGCTCGGACCCCGTCGCACCACGAGGCGCCTTCGACGAGTCGAGTTGTTTGGGAATGCAGCTCTAAATGGGAGGTAAATTTCTTCTAAAGCTAAATATTGGCCAGAGACCGATAGCGCACAAGTAGAGTGATCGAAAGATGAAAAGCACTTTGGAAAGAGAGTTAAAAAGCACGTGAAATTGCTCGGGAGGGAAGCGGACGGGGCCGGCGACGCGCCCTGGCCGGATGTGGAACGGTGATGAACCTGGTCCGCCGATCGACTCTGGGCGTGGACCGACGCGGATCGTGACGGCGGCCCAAGCCTCGAGTTGTTGATATGCTCGTGGAGATGTCGTCGTCACGATTGTGGTAGGCGCACGCGCCAACTTGGCGTGCTTCAGCAATCGCGTGCTCCGTGCATCGGCCCCGTGGGTTTCCCATTCGGCCCGTCTTGAAACACGGACCAAGGAGTCTAACGTGTGCGCGAGTCAACGGCCGCAAACCCGTAAGGCGAAGGAAGCCGACCGCGGGATCCTCGCGGGTTGCACCGCCGACCGACCTTGATCTTTCGAGAAGCGGTTCGAGTGAGAGCACGCCCGTCCGGGACCCGAAAGATGGTGAACTATGCCCGAGCGGGCGGCCGCAGGAAACTTCGCGAGGCCCGCAGCCGATACCGACGTGCAAATCGTTCGTCCGACTCGGGGTATGTGGGCGAAAGACTAATCGAACCGTCTAGTAGCCGGTTCCCTCCGAAGTTTCCCTCAGATAGCCGGAGCTCGCAAATGAGTTCTATCTGCAAAGCCAATGATTAGAGGCATCGGGCGCAACGCCTCGACCTATTCTCAAACTTTAAATAGGCAGTGACGGCGTGGCTGCTTTGTCGAGCCACGCCACGGAATCGAGAGCTCCAAGTGGGCCATTTTTGGTAAGCGTAACCGGCGATGCGGGATGAACCTAAGCCGGTTACGGTGCCCAACTACGCGCTAACCTAGAACCCACAAAGGGTGTTGGTCGATTAAGACAGCAGTGACGGTGGTCGCGGAAGTCGAAATCCGCTACGGAGTGTAACAACTCACCCGCCGAATCAACTAGCCCCGAAATGGATGGCGCTAAGCCGCGTGACCTATACCCGCCGTCGTGGCAAGTGCCGTGCCTCGACGAGTGTGAGGGCGTGGCGGTCGCCGCAAAACCCTGGGCGTGAGCCCGGCGGAGCGGCCGTCGCGCGCATTCGCGGTAGTAGCAAATATTCAAATGAGAACTTTGAAGGCCGAAGAGGGAAAGGTTCCATGTGAACGGCACTCGCACACGGGTTAGTCGATCCTAAGAGACGGGGAAGCCCGTCTCGATAGCGCCGTTAGCGCGAGCTTCGAAAGTGAATCGGGTTAAAATTCCCGAACCGGACGTGGCGGCCGACGGCAACGTTGTGAGTCCGAGACGTCGGCGGGCCTCGGGAAGAGTTATCTTTCTCGTTTAATCACCGCCCACCCCGGAAACGGCTCACCGAGGTGTGGTCCAGCGGCCGGAAGAGCACCGCACTTCGCGTGGTGTCCGGCAGCGCCCCGGCGGCCCTTGAAAATCCGGAGGACCGAATGCCTCCCACGCCCGTTCGTACTCATAACCGCATCGTCTCCAAGGTGAACAGCCTCCGGTCGATGGAACAACGTAGGCAAGGGAAGTCGGCAAAATGGATCCGTAACCTCGGGAAAAGGATTGGCTCGGTGGCCGGGCACGGGGTCCTGGCCTCCGAACCCGTCGGCTCGTGGACTGCGCCGAGCCGGCTTCCGCGGCGAGAGCCGGGTCGCCGCGTGCCGGCCGGGGACGGATTGGGAACGGCTCCCTTGGGGGCCTTCCCGGCGTCGAACACCAACTCGTAACCGGTACGACAAGGGGAATCCGACCGTTTAATTAAAACAAAGCATTGCGATGGTCCTCGCGGATGTTTACGCAATGTGATTTCTCGCCGTGCTCCGAATGTCAAAGTGAAGAAATTCAACCAAGCGCGGGTAAACGGCGGGAGTAACTATGACTCTCTTAAGGTAGCCAAATGCCTCGTCATCTAATTAGTGACGCGCATGAATGGATTAACGAGATTCCCACTGCCCCCGTCTACTATCCAACAAAACCACGCCCAAGCGGAACGGGCTTGCGTAATCACGGGGAAAGAAGACCCTGCTGAGCTTCGACTCTAGTCCGACTTTGTGAAATGACTCGAGAGGTGTAGTATAAGTGGGAGCTCCGGCGAAAGTGAAATACCACTACTTTTAACGTTATTTTACTTATTCCGTGAATCTGAGGCGGGCATTGCCCTCTTTTTGGACCCAAGGCTTGCTTCGCGGGCCGATCCGGCGAAGACATTGTCAAAGCGGGAGTTTGGTGGGGCGGCACATCCGTTAAAAGATAACGCAGTGTCCTAAGATGAGCTCAACGAGAACAGTAAATCTCGTGTGGAACAAAAGGGTAAAAGCTCGTTTGATTCTCGATTTTCGCACGAATACGAACCGTGAAAGCGTGGCCTATCGATCCTTTAGACCTTCGGAATTTGAAGCCAGAGGTGTCGAAAAGTTACCACAGGATAACCGGCTTCAGGGCGCCCAAGCGTTCATAGCGACGTTGCTTTTTGATCCTTCGATGCCCGCTCTTCCTATCATCAGGAAGCGTAATTCACCAAGTGTTGGATTGTTCACCCACCAATGTGGGAACGTGAGTCGGGTTTAGACCGTCGTGAGACAAAGTTAGTTTTACCCTACCGATGGCGTGTCGCAATAGTAATTCAACCTAGTACGAGAGGAACCGTTGATTCGCACAATTGGTCATCGCGCTTGGTTGAAAAGCCGCGGGCGCGAAGCTACCGTGCGCCGGATTGGCGACCGAACGCCTAAGTCGAATCCGGCCAGAAACGACGCGTGTGCTCGCCGCCCGCTTCGCCGACCTGCGCAGGGCCTCGCCCCCAAAGGCGCGTGTCGTTGGTGAAGCCCTCACGGCGGACTAGCCGCGAGGACCGCCTTGAAGTGTAATTTCCATCGAGCGGCCGGTAGAATCCTTTCGCAGACGACTCTAAATACGCGACGGGTATTGTAGTGGGCAGCTGGCCTCACGCCACGATCCACTGAGATTCAGCCCTATGTCGCTTCGATTCGTCCCTCCCTCCCTCCCCATTTTGTTTTCGCCATAACCCGTTGGGAGGCTTGTAAAGTGCCCACAAATGTACATAATTGTACTTACACAAAAATGACTCATTACGAAACAAATACTGGTCACGTTATCAGACCCAAACAGCATTACGATAAAGATGTGGGGCTCCATATGTTGTTTCGTTCGAAGCAATGTGTTGTGTCATTTGGATAGCCTAAAACAAGATAATGACTCATCACTACAACACAAGTATTATTACTTTTATCCGGGTTACACGATGTTTGCAGCCCGTATGGTGTTTCGTGCGAGCATGTGTTGTCTTATTTATACACAAATCCCCAGCGATTTATTAGGGTTTAGGGCAGGGCACATGGTGTTTTGTGTTATTTAGAACTCCCCCAAACAAAGTGACCCATTGCGACACAAAATAAACAGGATATTTTATTTGGCCGTGTTAATCGCATCAACCATGAACTCGTTATTGAAAAAAATGTCACTCGAGTATAAAACAAGACTCATCATGCCTTGTTGGTTGAAATGATCGGTGCCATGATTTCTGCACACAGGAAAAATCCGGTTTTACCGTGCCAAACCTAATATTTATTGATCAATATATCCATAATGGCATGAAACTTTCCAGTATGAATATTTTTCTAAAACATGTCTGCAAAAAATCTTGGTTTACTTTGACAAATAATTGCCAAATGCCCACAACCGTGACACTTGAAACCAAGCAAGCATTCCTTGTCTTCTTCGTATTTTTACCGTGCCAAACCTAATATTTATTGATCAAGAAATCATTTATGATGAAAGGAATGCTCTCCAACAAGAACCAATAATTTTAATTTTTGATTTTTCTATTTTTTATGATTTTTCCAATATTTAAACTTCAAAAAAAAAAAATTTACTTTTCATATTTTCCTATTTTTTATGAAAACTTTCCAGGATACATAACATATTGTTCTAAACATGTCTGCAAAAAATCGTATCAAACTTTCATTTTTTGACATGATTTTGCCTACGGGGTGTTAAACATGCCTATCAATGCCTACCATCGTGACACTTGAAACCAAGCATTCCTTGTCATCTTCGTATTTTTACCGTGCCAAACCTAATATTTATTGATCAATAAATCATTTATGATGAAAGGAATGCTCTCCAACAAGAACCAATAATTTTAATGTAATTTTTGATTTTTTATGATTTCTCGAATATTTTGACTTCAAAAAATAATAAAAAATACTTTCCATATTCATAAAATTATGAAACTTTCCAGTATGATAGATCCTATTTTTCTAAACATGTCTGCAAAAAATCTTGTCAAAATTCCAATTTTTGACCGAAAAAAAGGTCATATGTCTCCTCGCGCAAAGTGATGTTTCTTCCTAACACAAGCAAAATGGTCATAAGAGCTCTATAGGGAAGGGTGAGCCTTCCCCTTATCCCCATCCCCCATCCCCCATCCCCCATGCCCATGCACATTCCCTTGGAACTTCAAGGTATGATGGGGTGGGTGGTGGATGAATGGCAGACCCCTCCACCCGCTGGCCACCGGCGAACTTCAGCCACCGTCGATGGTTTCCGGTGATCGGAGGTTGGATGTCGAAAACGGGAATTTTTGTTTTCTTTAATTATTGTTGTGCCCTTTCTAACGAGTCGGATAATAAAATGAACTTGGAATGGGCACAACAACAAAACAAGGTAATGAAAATTGACGGTGTTGCCTCTGCTAGTCCCTTCGGTTTTGGTCCCGTGGGCGTGCTTCATTGGAACCCAACTTTGGTGGTTGTCTGTGCATGGATGAACTTCGTAGGCTACGTGCTAAACCAACTGCGCACCGCAATGCTCGGGGTGATGTGTTGATGGCACCACTTTTGTCGGGGGAATTTGTTGCATTGGCGTTTGCTTTGAGACGGGAAACATGGCACCGATGGGCAGTGGTGCTCTTAAATGAATATTGCCATGTTTTTTGTTGACGGGCATTCTCTCATGAAAGATCGGGTGTTATATTGGATTCTCACGCTTTGCATTTGCTTCTGTGATCTTATGTGCGGTGAAGAAATGACATCCGACATCGTAGTAGTACCGAACCATGGACGCTTGGGTTGTTCTCGGGCATGTCAGGTAAGAGGTGCATTATTCTTGTTTAGTAGTGTTGTACGAAAAGTCGGGGTGGCATGTTGGAACCTAAAGCACGAGATTGGCTTCGATTGTTGGTGTATGGCTATTAATGAAACATCATTAAGTTGTTGTGGAAATGGCCTACGCATTGATCGTCAGTTGATCAAGGGCGATATGGGGAAGATGTGTTATTCTTGCCTAGTAGGATGGCATGGAAGGCAGGGGTTGTGTATCGAAACCTTGTGCTTGGGGGTGGCTTTGGTTGTTTGTGCAAGGTGCGAACAAGTGGTTGGTTGGTAAAGGACTCCCCAAACAAGGGATTCTTTGGTCGATGTCAGCGCTGGGAAGGTATAACGCCTTTTTCAAGAATGTTTAAATCCCAATTGTTATTTGTCTTTGTGTGTTGTGTTATTTTTTGTAGTGTTCTTCGTGCCTAGCGGTGCGGTCATGGCATTGGTTGATGCGTCTTGGCTTTGCTAGCAAATTATTACCGGTGGTGTTTTGATGTGTTTGGTGATGTCGTGTCTAGCGTACGTAATGGCAATGTGAGCTGGTGCTTGGATTGTGTTGGTTGGCGGTGCTCCATGCTATGGCATCGAACCTGTTGTCGCGCAATTTGCTTCAATATTGCGACAAGAGTCTTTGATTCTCGGGCAACATATAGGTTCTCGTGTTGGCTACCTATGAAAATGGTAATTGATTTCTCTTGTTGCCTAATTTTGCCCAACATCTACCATTGGTGTAAGGTGGACTTCAAAGTAGTAAATGTGTCCTCGGCATGCTTGAACATCCTTTTTGGCTGTCAGGGTCCACATTTATGTACTCGATCCCTCGGATGCAGAATACCAAGTGGATGTGTGGTCTACGGTCGCCGTCCAACGATAAGTGCTAGTCACTAAAAAAGGACGACCGTCGTTCTCGTAGTTGATAAGTGATCATTTGGTTGCTTTTTAACTTGTTTTCTGCATCGTCGAGGAATGCTACCCGGTTGATCCCGCGTAGTCATATGCTTGTCTCAAAGATTAAGCCACGTACGTGTAAGTATGAACTAATTCAGACCGTGAAACCGCGAATGGCTCATTAAATCGCTTATAGTTTGTTCGATGGTATCTCGCTACTCCTGATAACCGTAGTAATTCTAGAGCTAATACGTGCAACAAACCCCGACTTCGGGAAGCGGATGCATTTATTGGATAAAAGGTCGACGCGGCTCGCCCGTTGCTCGATGATTCATGATAACTCGACGGATCGCACGGCCATCGAGCCGGCGACGCATCATTCAAATTTCGCCCTATCAACTTTCGATGGCAGGATGCAGGCCTACTATGGCGGTGACGGTGACGGAGAATTAGGGTTCGATTCCTGAGAGGAGCCCGAGAAACGGCTACCACATCCAAGGAAGGCAGCAGCGCGCAAATTACCCAATCCCGACACGGGAGGTAGTGACAATAAATAACAATACCGGCTCATGTAGTCCGGTAATTGGAATGAGTACAATCTAAATCCCTTAACGAGGATCCACGGTGGCAAGTCCGGTGCCGCAGCTCGCGGTAATTCCAGCCTCCAATAGCGTATATTTAAGTTGTTGCGCTTAAAAAGCTCGTAGTCGGGACCTCGGGTCGAGTCGATCGGTCCGCCTCTCGCGTGCACCTGCCGCCTCGTCCCTTCTACCGTGATGCGCTCCGGCCTTAATTGGCCGGGTCGTGCCTCCTATGGCCGTTACTTTGAAGAAATTAGAGTGCTCAAAGCAAGCCTACGCTC
>CM065438.1:42305000-42307500 GCA_033030585.1 Hippophae rhamnoides | reverse complement strand
TTCGCCATAACCCGTTGGGAGGCTTGTAAAGTGCCCACAAATGTACATAATTGTACTTACACAAAAATGACTCATTACGAAACAAATACTGGTCACGTTATCAGACCCAAACAGCATTACGATAAAGATGTGGGGCTCCATATGTTGTTTCGTTCGAAGCAATGTGTTGTGTCATTTGGATAGCCTAAAACAAGATAATGACTCATCACTACAACACAAGTATTATTACTTTTATCCGGGTTACACGATGTTTGCAGCCCGTATGGTGTTTCGTGCGAGCATGTGTTGTCTTATTTATACACAAATCCCCACCGATTTATTAGGGTTTAGTAAGTGTGGCACATGGTGTTTTGTGTTATTTAGAACTCCCCCAAACAAAGTGACCCATTGCGACACAAAATAAACAAGATATTTTATTTGGCCGTGTTAATCGCATCAACCATGAACTCGTTATTGCGTTATTGTAAAAAATGTCACTCGAGTATAAAACAAGACTCATCATGCCTTGTTGGTTGAAATGATCGGTGCCATGATTTCTGCACACAGGAAAAATCCGGTTTTACCGTGCCAAACCTAATATTTATTGATCAATATATCCATAATGGCATGAAACTTTCCAGTATGAATATTTTTCTAAAACATGTCTGCAAAAAATCTTGGTTTACTTTGACAAATAATTGCCAAATGCCCACAACCGTGACACTTGAAACCAAGCAAGCATTCCTTGTCTTCTTCGTATTTTTACCGTGCCAAACCTAATATTTATTGATCGATCAAGAAATCATTTATGATGAAAGGAATGCTCTCCAACAAGAACCAATAATTTTAATTTTTGATTTTTCTATTTTTTATGATTTTTCCAATATTTAAACTTCAAAAAAAAAAAATTTACTTTTCATATTTTCCTATTTTTTATGAAAACTTTCCAGGATACATAACATATTGTTCTAAACATGTCTGCAAAAAATCGTATCAAACTTTCATTTTTTGACATGATTTTGCCTACGGGGTGTTAAACATGCCTATCAATGCCTACCATCGTGACACTTGAAACCAAGCATTCCTTGTCCTCTTCGTATTTTTACCGTTCCAACACTAATATTTATTGATCAATAAATCATTTATGATGAAAGGAATGCTCTCCAACAAGAACCAATAATTTTAATGTAATTTTTGATTTTTTATGATTTCTCGAATATTTTGACTTCAAAAAATAATAAAAAATACTTTCCATATTCATAAAATTATGAAACTTTCCAGTATGATAGATCCTATTTTTCTAAACATGTCTGCAAAAAATCTTGTCAAAATTCCAATTTTTGACCGAAAAAAAGGTCATATGTCTCCTCGCGCAAAGTGATGTTTCTTCCTAACACAAGCAAAATGGTCATAAGAGCTCTATAGGGAAGGGTGAGCCTGCCCCCCCCCCCCCATGCCCATGCACATGCCCTTGGCATTGCAAGGTATGGTGGGGTGGGTGGTGGATGAATGGCAGACACCACCCGCCGGCCACCGGCGAACTTCAGCCACCGTCGATGGTTTCCGGTGATCGGAGGTTGGATGTCGAAAACGGGAATTTTTGTTTTCTTTAATTATTGTTGTGCCCTTTCTAACGAGTCGGATAATAAAATGAACTTGGAATGGGCACAACAACAAAACAAGGTAATGAAAATTGACGGTGTTGCCTCGGTTAGTCCCTTCGGTTTTGGTCCCGTGGGTGTGCTTCATTGGAACCCAACTTTGGTGGTTGTCTGTGCATGGAGGACCTTCGTAGGCTCCGTGCTAAACCAACTGCGCACTGCAATGCTCGGGGTGATGTGTTGATGGCACCACTTTTGTTGGGGGAATTTGTTGCATTGGCGTTTGCTTTGAGATGGGAAACATGGCACTGATGGGCAGTGGTGCTCTTAAATGAATATTGCCATGTTTTTTGTTGATGGGCATTCTCTCATGAAAGATCGGGTGTTATATTAGATTCTCACGCTTTGCATTTGCTTCGGTATCTTATGTGCGGTGAAGAAATGACATCCGACATCGTAGTAGTACCGAACCATGGACGCTTGGGTTGTTCTCGGGCATGTCAGGTAAGAGGTGCATTATTCTTGTTTAGTAGTGTTGTACGAAAAGTCGGGGTGGCATGTTGGAACCTAAAGCATGAGATTGGCTTCGATTGTTGGTGTATGGCTATTAATGAAACATCATTAAGTTGTTGTGGAAATGGCCTACGCATTGATCGTTGGGGTTGATCAAGGGCGATATGGGGAAGATGTGTTATTCTTGCCTAGTAGGATGGCATGGAAGGCAGGGGTTGTGTATCGAAACCTTGTGCTTGGGGGTGGCTTTGGTTGTTTGTGCAAGGTGCGAACAAGTGGTTGGTTGTTAAAGTACACCCCAAACACGGGATTCTTTGGTCGATGTCAGGTGCGTGGGGAAGGTATAACGTCTTTTTCAGTAATGTTTAAATCCCAAATGTTATTTGTCTTTGTGTGTTGTGTTATTT
>CM065438.1:42292500-42297500 GCA_033030585.1 Hippophae rhamnoides | reverse complement strand
AACAAGAACCAATAATTTTAATGTAATTTTTGATTTTTTATGATTTCTCGAATATTTTGACTTCAAAAAATAATAAAAAATACTTTCCATATTCATAAAATTATGAAACTTTCCAGTATGATAGATCCTATTTTTCTAAACATGTCTGCAAAAAATCTTGTCAAAATTCCAAAGTTTGACCGAAAAAAAGGTCATATGTCTCCTCGCGCAAAGTGATGTTTCTTCCTAACACAAGCAAAATGGTCATAAGAGCTCTATAGGGAAGGGTGAGCCTGCCCCCCCCCCCCCCTACCCCCACCCCCCCATGCCCATGCACATGCCCTTGGCATTGCAAGGTATGGTGGGGTGGGTGGTGGATGAATGGCAGACACCACCCGCCGGCCACCGGCGAACTTCAGCCACCGTCGATGGTTTCCGGTGATCGGAGGTTGGATGTCGAAAACGGGAATTTTTGTTTTCTTTAATTATTGTTGTGCCCTTTCTAACGAGTCGGATAATAAAATGAACTTGGAATGGGCACAACAACAAAACAAGGTAATGAAAATTGACGGTGTTGCCTCGGTTAGTCCCTTCGGTTTTGGTCCCGTGGGTGTGCTTCATTGGAACCCAACTTTGGTGGTTGTCCAGGCATGGATGAACTTCGTAGGCTACGTGCTAAACCAACTGCGCACTGCAATGCTCGGGGTGATGTGTTGATGGCACCACTTTTGTTGGGGGAATTTGTTGCATTGGCGTTTGCTTTGAGATGGGAAACATGGCACTGATGGGCAGTGGTGCTCTTAAATGAATATTGCCATGTTTTTTGTTGATGGGCATTCTCTCATGAAAGATCGGGTGTTATATTGGATTCTCACGCTTTGCATTTGCTTCGGTATCTTATGTGCGGTGAAGAAATGACATCTGATTACTGTAGTAGTACTGAACCATGGACAGTTTGGGTTGTTCTTGGGCATGTTGGGTAGTAGGTGCATTATTCTTGTTTAGTAGTGTTGTACGAAAAGTTGGGGTGGCATGTTGGAACCTAAAGCATGAGATTGGCTTCGATTGTTGGTGTATGGCTATTAATGAAACATCATTAAGTTGTTGTGGAAATGGCCTACGCATTGATCGTTGGGGTTGATCAAGGGCGATATGGGGAAGATGTGTTATTCTTGCCTAGTAGGATGGCATGGAAGGCAGGGGTTGTGTATCGAAACCTTGTGCTTGGGGGTGGCTTTGGTTGTTTGTGCAAGGTGCGAACAAGTGGTTGGTTGTTAAAGTACACCCCAAACATGGGATTCTTTGGTCGATGTTGGGTGTGTGGGGAAGGTATAACGTCTTTTTCAGTAATGTTTAAATCCCAAATGTTATTTGTCTTTGTGTGTTGTGTTATTTTTTGTAGTGTTCTTCGTGCCTAGCGGTGCGGTCATGGCATTGGTTGATGCGTCTTGGCTTTGCTAGCAAATTATTTGCTGGTGGTGTTTTGATGTGTTTGGTGATGTTGTGTCTAGCGTACGTAATGGCATGTGAGTGGTGCTTGGATTGTGTTGGTTGGCAGGCTCCATGCTATGGCATCGAACTGTTGCTGCGCAATTTGCTTCAATATTGCGACAAGAGTCTTTGATTCTTGGGCAACATATAGGTTCTTGTGTTGGCTACCTATGAAAATGGTAATTGATTTCTCTTGTTGCCTAATTTTGCCCAACATCTACCATTGGTGTAAGGTGGACTTCAAAGTAGTAAATGTGTCCCTGGCATGCTTGAACATCCTTTTTGGCTGTTGTGGTCCACATTTATGTACTCGATCCCTCGGATGCAGAATACTAAGTGGATGTGTGGTCTACGGGTCGCTGTCCAACGATAAGTGCTAGTCACTAAAAAAGGACGACTGTCGTTCTCGTAGTTGATAAGTGATCATTTGGTTGCTTTTTAACTTGTTTTCGGCATCATTGAGGAATGCTACCTGGTTGATCCTGCCAGTAGTCATATGCTTGTCTCAAAGATTAAGCCATGCATGTGTAAGTATGAACTCATTCAGACCGTGAAACCGCGAAAGGCTCATTAAATCGCTTATAGTTTGTTTGATGGTATCTCGCTACTCGGATAACTGTGGTAATTCTAGAGCTAATACATGCAACAAACCCCGACTTCCGGGAAGGGATGCATTTATTGGATAAAGGTCGACGCGGGCTCGCCCGTTGCTCGATGATTCATGATAACTCGACGGATCGCACGGCCATCGAGCCGGCGACGCATCTTTCAAATGTCTGCCTTATCAACTGTCGACGGTAGGTTCCATGCCTACCGTGGTGGTAACGGGTAACGGGGAATCAGGGTTCGATTCCGGAGAGGGAGCCTGAGAAACGGCTACCACATCCAAGGAAGGCAGCAGGCGCGCAAATTACCCACTCCCGGAACGGGGAGGTAGTGACGAAAAATAACGATACGGGACTCATAGAGTCCGGTAATTGGAATGAGTACAATCTAAATCCCTTAACGAGGATCCATCGGAGGCAAGTCCGGTGCCGCTACCGCGGTAATTCCAGCCCAAACAGTATATTTAAGTTGTCATAGCTTAAAAAGCTCGTAGTCGGACCTTGGGCCGAGTCGATCGGCCGCCTCGTCATGCACGGCCGTCTCGTCCCTTCTACCTAAGTGATGCGCTCCTGGCCTTAATTGGCTGGGTCGTGCCTCCGGTGCTGTTACTTTGAAGAAATTAGAGTGCTCAAAGCAAGCCTACTGTCACGTCCCGCCCAAACTGCCCCTAAAAATCCAAATGTTGGCTGCCTAAAGGATCTAAGACATGGAAAGTTCTAGAGTTGCCTAGAGAAGTCTAGAAATGGCTAGAGTTGACTCGACTCAACTCAAGTCAAGACCCTAGAATGTTCTGAGCACGCCGAGAGTGCTAGAATGGGCTAGAACGTTCTAGAATGCGTCGATGGTTCGGGAAGCCGCTGGAAGCTTACGGAACATCCCGGAAGGATGTAGAAGCCGCCGGAAGCTACGGAACGTCCCGGAAGGATGTAGGTTGCTGGAAGTATACTAACATCCCGGAAGGTGCATGAAGGAGCTAGACAAACCTAGAAGACTCTAGAGTTGGCTAGAAGATCCTAGAACCTTGTGGCACAATGTACATACACCTAGAACTTTCTTGTATATTCTAGGCATAGAATTCTCTAGAATGTGGTGGCATATTCTTAAGCTTAGAAGCCACACTATAAATAGACCACTTGGTCTTCATTTTCATTCATCTTGGAAATCTTGGGAAATCTTGTATATCCTTGGGAATTCTTAGCAATTGTATCATAAACTCTCTCTAGAGCAATACAAAGCATTCTTTGCAAATCTCTCTCTATTCTCTTTGGAGTTCCATTTTCGGATTGAAAGGCAGGCTTAGTTTGACGGACCGAGCTAAGTGCCGCACGATCGCTACTTGAGAAATTAAGGTCGTGACAGTTGGTATCAGAGCGGGTTAAAGTATCTCTATCTTTGGCAAAAATGAAGAACACCGCCCCAGCTACACCAAGCATGGACGTTCCACCAATGGAACGTGGCCGTGAGGAAGTGCGGAAAGCCCCAAAGGAATCTCGAGCCAAGTCGAAAGACTTGCTTTCTAGCTTGGAAGCACGAGTGGGAAGTGCGCAGGATGCCTTAGGGGAGCCGTTTGATCGGGTTGGACAACTTAGAGGAGCGTTGCAATGGCTCGAGGCCGAGGACGTGGAAACCCATGCATCGGTGAAGATGTCCCCCAGTGAGCTAGATGGTGGATTAAGGCAAGAGATTGATGGGCTAAAGGCGGAACTTGCCAAGGTAAGTGATCTTGTCCAAAGAGAACTTGCTAATGTAACGTACATAGAATGGAGGATACTGGGTGGTGATCTAGTTTCTACGTAGCGTGCCAGCGGCCGCGGGAACTAGCACAACCACCGTAATTGAGGCTAAGAGGGTGGATGTTCCCAAGCCCAAGACCTTCAATGGCGTTAGGAACGCTAGGGAAGTGGAGAACTTCCTATGGGGGTTGGAACAATACTACGAGGCTACTGGCATAACGGACCATGCCACCAAGATCCGAACTGCAGCCATGTATTTGTCTGACACTCGCGATGTCAGGAGACGAGATACGGAGAAGTGCAACGAGTGGGTTTGCACAATTGACACCTTTGAAGACTTCAAAAGGGAGTTCAAACGCAGCTTCTTCCCCGGGTCAATGCCGAGAGAGGCAGCGGGCCGATTGCGACGGTTAAAAGCCGGGTAGCATAAGTGGATTATGTGAAGGAGTTCACAACCTCGTCGTCAAGTCCCCGACACATCCGACAAGGATGCCCTATTCTTATTTATGGATGGTCTCCAATCACGGGCCAATTTGGAGCTCAAGCGACGTGGCCCAAGACCTATCTTCGGCCATCGCAACTGCGGAGAGCTTTATTGATTACTCCACAAACAAGGAGGGCTCCAAAGCCACAGATAAGAAGTTTGGTGGAGAGAAGAATAATGGAGGCCATGCCAAAAGTCAGGGATCCAAAAATCATAAGGGCAACTCCTCATTCAAGCCACGGGACAAAGGGAAGGAGAAGGAGGATCGGAATGCCTCGAAGCCCCGGGTGACGTGCTTTATATGCGACGGACCGCATTGGGCACGCGAATGTCCGAAGAAGAAGGCCTTGAGCGCCTTAGTTGCCTCCACACATGGTCAAGATGGAGGTGAGTCGGACGATGGTGCAAAGATGGGTTCTTTGCGCCTACTTGGTGCATTGCAGAGTGCCCCAAAGACCCCCAAAGGCCTAATGTATGTAGACGCAACCATCAATGGGAAGGTCGTCAAAGCCTTGGTCGACACAGGTGCGTCTCACAACTTTGTTTCGGTGGAAGAAGCAAAGCGACTCGGTCTAAAGGTTGTCAACGGAGGGGGATCTCTGAAGGCAGTTAACTCAGCAGCGCTACCACTACATGGAGTCGCTCGCGGAGTTAAGGTCAGTCTTGGTGCATGGACTGGCCAAGTGGACTTATCAGTGGCGCCTATA